>JAVLUU010000512.1:80000-82500 GCA_032206185.1 Columba guinea | reverse complement strand
TCTTTCTTTCTTTCTTCCTTCCTTTTTTCTTTCTTTCTTTCTTTCTTTCTTTCTTTTTAATTCCTTTCTTTCTTTCTTTCTTTTTTCTTTCTTTCTTTTTTCTTTCTTTCTTTCTTTCTTTCTTTTTAATTTCTTTCTTTCTTTCTTTTTTTCTTTCCTACGTTCTTTCTTTCTTTATTTTTTCTTTCTTTCTTTCTTTCTTTCCTATGTTCTTTCTTTCTTTCTTTCTTTCTTCTTTTTTTTTCTTTCTTTCTTTTTAATTTCTTTCTTTCTTTCTTTCTTTTTATCTTTGTTTGTTTGTTTCTTTCTTTCTTTCTTTCTTTCTTTTTAATTTCTTTCTTTCCTACGTTCTTTCTTTCTTTCTTTCTTTCTTTCTTTTTTCTTTCTTTCTTTCTTTCCTTCTTTTTTCTTTCTTTCTTTCTTTTTTATTTCTTTCTTTCTTTCTATCTTTCTTTCGTTCTTCTTTCTTTCTTTCTTTCTTTCTTTCTTTTTTCTTTCTTTATTTCTTTCTTTTTTTTCTCTCTTTCTTTTTTCTTTCTTTCTTTCTCTCTTTTTAATTTCTTTCTTTCTTTCTTTCTTTCTTTCTTTCTTTCTTTTTTCTTTCTTTCTTTATTTCTTTCTTTCTTTCTTTTTAATTTCTTTCTTTCTTTCTTTCTTTTTTTCTTTCTTTCTTTTTTCTTTCTTTCTTTCTTTCTTTCTTTCTTTTTAATTTCTTTCTTTCTTTCTTTTTTCTTTCCTACGTTCTTTCTTTCTTTATTTTTTCTTTCTTTCTTTCTTTTTAATATATTTCTTTTTTCTTTCGTTATTTCTTTCTTTTTTCTTTCTTTCTTTCTTTCTTTCTTTTTTCTTTCTTTCTTTCTTTCTTTCTTTCTTTCTTTCTTTTTAAATTCTTTCTTTCTTTTTTTTTTCTTTCCTACGTTCTTTCTTTCTTTCTTTTTTCTTTCTTTCTTTCTTTCTTTCCTACGTTCTTTCTTTCTTTCTTTCTTTCTTCTTTTTTTTTCTTTCTTTCTTTTTAATTTCTTTCTTTCTTTCTTTCTTTTTATCTTTGTTTGTTTGTTTCTTTCTTTCTTTCTTTCTTTCTTTTTAATTTCTTTCTTTCCTACGTTCTTTCTTTCTTTCTTTCTTTTTTCTTTCTTTCTTTCTTTCTTTCTTTTTTCTTTCTTTCTTTCTTTTTAATTTCTTTCTTTCTTTCTATCTTTCTTTCGTTCTTCTTTCTTTCTTTCTTTCTCTCTTTTTTCTTTCTTTCTTTCTTTTTTTTTCTCTCTTTCTTTTTTCTTTCTTTCTTTCTCTCTTTTTAATTTCTTTCTTTCTTTCTTTCTTTCTTTCTTTCTTTCTTTCTTTCTTTTTTCTTTCTTTCTTTATTTCTTTCTTTCTTTCTTTTTAATTTCTTTCTTTCTTTCTTTCTTTTTTTCTTTCTTTCTTTTTTCTTTCTTTCTTTCTTTCTTTCTTTCTTTTTAATTTCTTTCTTTCTTTCTTTTTTCTTTCCTACGTTCTTTCTTTCTTTATTTTTTCTTTCTTTCTTTCTTTTTAATTTATTTCTTTTTTCTTTCGTTATTTCTTTCTTTTTTCTTTCTTTCTTTCTTTCTTACTTTTTTCTTTCTTTCTTTCTTTCCTACGTTCTTTCTTTCTTTCTTTCTTCTTCTTTCTTTCTTTCTTTCTTTTTAATTTCTTTCTTTCTTTCTTTCTTTCTTTCTTTCTTTCTTTCTTTCTTTTTCTTTCTTTCTTTCTTTCTTTCTTTCTTTCTTTCTTTCTTTCTTTTTTCTTTCTTTCTTTCTTGCTTTCTTTCTTTTTTCTTTCTTTCTTTCTTTCTTTTTCTTTCTTTCCCATGTTCTTTCTTTCTTTCTTTCTTTCTTTTTCCTTTCTTTCTTTCTTTCCTTCTTTCTTTCTTTCCTTTTTTTTTCTTTATTTCTTTCTTTCTTTCTTTTTTCTTTCCTTCATTCTTTCTTTTTTCTTTCTTTCTTTCTTTCTTTTTTCTTTCTTTCTTTCTTTTTAATTTCTTTCTTTCTTTTTTCTTTCGTTATTTCTTTCTTTTTTTTTCTTTCTTTCTTTCTTACTTTTTTATTTCTTTCTTTCTTTCCTACGTTCTTTCTTTCTTTCTTTCTTCTTCTTTCTTTCTTTCTTTCTTTTTAATTTCTTTCTTTCTTTCTTTCTTTCTTTCTTTTTAATTTCTTTCTTTCCTACGTTCTTTCTTTCTTTCTTTCTTTCTTTTTTCTTACTTTCTTTCTTTCTTATTAATTTCTTTCTTTCTTTTTTCTTTCTTTATTTCTTTCTTTCTTTTTAATATCTTTCTTTCTTTCTTTCTTTCTTTCTTTCTTTCTTTTTTCTTTCTTTCTTTCTTTCTTTCTTTCTTTCTTTTTTCTTTCTTTCTTTCTTTCTTTCTTTCTTTCTTCCTTTCTTTCTTTCTTTCTTTCTTTTTAATTTCTTTCTTTCTTTCTTTCCTACGTTCTTTCTTTCTTTCTTTTTTCTTTCTTTCTTTCTTTCTTTCTTTTTTCTTTCTTTC
>JAVLUU010000512.1:70000-72500 GCA_032206185.1 Columba guinea | reverse complement strand
TTCTTTCTTTCTTTCTTTCTTTTTTCTTTCTTTCTTTCTTTCTTTTTAATTTCTTTCTTTCTTTTTTCTTTCTTTCTTCCTTTCTTTTAATTTCTTTCTTTCTTTCTTTCTTTCTTTTTTCTTTCTTTCTTTCTTTCTTTCTTTCTTTCTTTCTTTCTTCCTTCCTTTTTTCTTTCTTTCTTTCTTTCTTTCTTTCTTTTTAATTCCTTTCTTTCTTTCTTTCTTTTTTCTTTCTTTCTTTTTTCTTTCTTTCTTTCTTTCTTTCTTTTTAATTTCTTTCTTTCTTTCTTTTTTTCTTTCCTACGTTCTTTCTTTCTTTATTTTTTCTTTCTTTCTTTCTTTCTTTCCTATGTTCTTTCTTTCTTTCTTTCTTTCTTCTTTTTTTTTCTTTCTTTCTTTTTAATTTCTTTCTTTCTTTCTTTCTTTTTATCTTTGTTTGTTTGTTTCTTTCTTTCTTTCTTTCTTTCTTTTTAATTTCTTTCTTTCCTACGTTCTTTCTTTCTTTCTTTCTTTCTTTCTTTTTTCTTTCTTTCTTTCTTTCCTTCTTTTTTCTTTCTTTCTTTCTTTTTAATTTCTTTCTTTCTTTCTATCTTTCTTTCGTTCTTCTTTCTTTCTTTCTTTCTTTCTTTCTTTTTTCTTTCTTTATTTCTTTCTTTTTTTTCTCTCTTTCTTTTTTCTTTCTTTCTTTCTCTCTTTTTAATTTCTTTCTTTCTTTCTTTCTTTCTTTCTTTCTTTCTTTCTTTTTTCTTTCTTTCTTTATTTCTTTCTTTCTTTCTTTTTAATTTCTTTCTTTCTTTCTTTCTTTTTTTCTTTCTTTCTTTTTTCTTTCTTTCTTTCTTTCTTTCTTTCTTTTTAATTTCTTTCTTTCTTTCTTTTTTCTTTCCTACGTTCTTTCTTTCTTTATTTTTTCTTTCTTTCTTTCTTTTTAATATATTTCTTTTTTCTTTCGTTATTTCTTTCTTTTTTCTTTCTTTCTTTCTTTCTTAATTTTTTCTTTCTTTCTTTCTTTCCTACGTTCTTTCTTTCTTTCTTTCTTCTTCTTTCTTTCTTTCTTTTTAATTTCTTTTTTTTCTACGTTCTTTCTTTCTTTCTTTCTTTTTTCATTCTTTCTTTCTTTCTTTCCTACGTTCTTTCTTTCTTTCTTTTTTCTTTCATTCTTTCTTTCTTTCCTACGTTCCTTCTTTCATTCTTTTTTCTTTCTTTCTTTCTTTCTTTCTTTCTTTTTTCTTTCTTTCCTAAGTTCTTTTTTTCTTTCGTTCTTTCTTTTTTCTTTCTTTCTTTCCTTCTTTCTTTCTTTCTTTCCTTTTTCTTTCTTTGTTTCTTTCTTTCATTCTTTCTTTTTAATTTCTTTCTTTCCTACGTTCTTTCTTTCTTTCTTTCTTTTTTCTTTCTTTCTTTCTTTCTTTCTTTCTTTCTTTCTTTCTTTTTTCTTTCTTTCTTTCTTTTTTCTCTCTTTCTTTCTTTCTTTTTTCTTTCTTTCTTTCTTTTAAATTTATTTCTTTCTTTTTTCTTTCTTTCTTTCTTTCTTTCTTTTTAATTTCTTTCTTTCTTTCTTTCTTTCTATCTTTCTTTCTTTCCTACGTTCTTTCTTTCTTTCTTTCTTCTTTCTTTCTTTCTTTCTTTCTTTCTTTCTTTTTTGTTTCTTTCTTTCTTTCTTTCTTTTTTCTTTCTTTCCTTCTTTCTTTCTTTCTTTCTTTTTTCTTTCTTTCTTTCTTTCTTTCTTTTAGTTTCTTTTTTCTTTCTTTCTTTCTTTCTTTCTTTCTTTCTTTCTTTCTTTCTTTCTTTCTTTTTTCTTTCTTTCTTTCTTTCTTTTTTCTTTCTTTCCTACGTTCTTTCTTTCTTTCTTTCTTTCTTTTTCCTTTCTTTCTTTCTTTCCTTCTTTCTTTCTTTCCTTTTTCTTTCTTTCTTTCTTTCTTTCTTTTTTCTTTCCTTCTTTCGTTCTTTTTTCTTTCTTTCTTTCTTTCTTTCTTTCTTTTTTCTTTCTTTCTTTCTTTTTAATTTATTTCTTTCGTTCTTTCTTTCTTTTTTCTTTCTTTCTTTCTTTCTTTCTTACTTTTTTCTTTCTTTCTTTCTTTCCTACGTTCTTTCTTTCTTTCTTTCTTCTTCTTTCTTTCTTTCTTTGTTTTTAATTTCTTTCTTTCTTTCTTTCTTTCTTTTTAATTTCTTTCTTTCCTACGTTCCTTCTTTCTTTCTTTCTTTCTTTTTTCTTTCTTTCTTTCTTTCTTTTTAATTTCTTTCTTTCTTTTTTCTTTCTTTCTTCCTTTCTTTTAATTTCTTTCTTTCTTTCTTTCTTTCTTTTTTCTTTCTTTCTTTCTTTCTTTCTTTCTTTCTTTCTTTCTTCCTTCCTTTTTTCTTTCTTTCTTTCTTTCTTTCTTTCTTTTTAATTCCTTTCTTTCTTTCTTTCTTTTTTCTTTCTTTCTTTTTTCTTTCTTTCTTTCTTTCTTTCTTTTTAATTTCTTTCTTTCTTTCTTTTTTTCTTTCCTACGTTCTTTCTTTCTTT
>JAVLUU010000512.1:65000-67500 GCA_032206185.1 Columba guinea | reverse complement strand
TTTCTTTCTTTCTTTCTTTCTTTCTTTTTAATTTCTTTCTTTCTTTCCTACGTTCTTTCTTTCTTTCTTTTTTCTTTCTTTCTTTCTTTCTTCTTTCTTTCTTTCTTTCTTTCTTTTTTCTTTCTTTCTTTCTTTCTTTCTTTTTTCTTTCTTTCTTTCTTTCTTTATTTTAATTTCTTTCTTTCTTTTTTCTTTCTTTCTTTCTTTTTTCTTTCTTTCTTTCTTTCTTTCTTTCTTTCTTTCTTTTTTCATTCTTTCTTTCTTTCTTTCCTACGTTCTTTCTTTCTTTCTTTTTTCTTTCATTCTTACTTTCTTTCCTACGTTCCTTCTTTCATTCTTTTTTCTTTCTTTCTTTCTTTCTTTCTTTCTTTTTTCTTTCTTTCCTAAGTTCTTTTTTTCTTTCGTTCTTTCTTTTTTCTTTCTTTCTTTCCTTCTTTCTTTCTTTCTTTCCTTTTTCTTTCTTTGTTTCTTTCTTTCATTCTTTCTTTTTAATTTCTTTCTTTCCTACGTTCTTTCTTTCTTTCTTTCTTTTTTCTTTCTTTCTTTCTTTCTTTCTTTCTTTCTTTCTTTCTTTTTTCTTTCTTTCTTTCTTTTTTCTCTCTTTCTTTCTTTCTTTTTTCTTTCTTTCTTTCTTTTAAATTTATTTCTTTCTTTTTTCTTTCTTTCTTTCTTTCTTTCTTTTTAATTTCTTTCTTTCTTTCTTTCTTTCTATCTTTCTTTCTTTCCTACGTTCTTTCTTTCTTTCTTTCTTCTTTCTTTCTTTCTTTCTTTCTTTCTTTCTTTTTTGTTTCTTTCTTTCTTTCTTTCTTTTTTCTTTCTTTCCTTCTTTCTTTCTTTCTTTCTTTTTTCTTTCTTTCTTTCTTTCTTTCTTTTAGTTTCTTTTTTCTTTCTTTCTTTCTTTCTTTCTTTCTTTCTTTCTTTCTTTCTTTCTTTTTTTCTTTCTTTCTTTCTTTCTTTTTTCTTTCTTTCCTACGTTCTTTCTTTCTTTCTTTCTTTCTTTTTCCTTTCTTTCTTTCTTTCCTTCTTTCTTTCTTTCCTTTTTCTTTCTTTCTTTCTTTCTTTCTTTTTTCTTTCCTTCTTTCGTTCTTTTTTCTTTCTTTCTTTCTTTCTTTCTTTCTTTTTTCTTTCTTTCTTTCTTTTTAATTTATTTCTTTCGTTCTTTCTTTCTTTTTTCTTTCTTTCTTTCTTTCTTTCTTACTTTTTTCTTTCTTTCTTTCTTTCCTACGTTCTTTCTTTCTTTCTTTCTTCTTCTTTCTTTCTTTCTTTGTTTTTAATTTCTTTCTTTCTTTCTTTCTTTCTTTTTAATTTCTTTCTTTCCTACGTTCCTTCTTTCTTTCTTTCTTTCTTTTTTCTTTCTTTCTTTCTTTCTTTTTAATTTCTTTCTTTCTTTTTTCTTTCTTTCTTCCTTTCTTTTAATTTCTTTCTTTCTTTCTTTCTTTCTTTTTTCTTTCTTTCTTTCTTTCTTTCTTTCTTTCTTTCTTTCTTCCTTCCTTTTTTCTTTCTTTCTTTCTTTCTTTCTTTTTAATTCCTTTCTTTCTTTCTTTCTTTTTTCTTTCTTTCTTTTTTCTTTCTTTCTTTCTTTCTTTCTTTTTAATTTCTTTCTTTCTTTCTTTTTTTCTTTCCTACGTTCTTTCTTTCTTTATTTTTTCTTTCTTTCTTTCTTTCTTTCCTATGTTCTTTCTTTCTTTCTTTCTTTCTTCTTTTTTTTTCTTTCTTTCTTTTTATTTTCTTTCTTTCTTTCTTTCTTTTTATCTTTGTTTGTTTGTTTCTTTCTTTCTTTCTTTCTTTCTTTTTAATTTCTTTCTTTCCTACGTTCTTTCTTTCTTTCTTTCTTTCTTTCTTTTTTCTTTCTTTCTTTCTTTCCTTCTTTTTTCTTTCTTTCTTTCTTTTTAATTTCTTTCTTTCTTTCTATCTTTCTTTCGTTCTTCTTTCTTTCTTTCTTTCTTTCTTTCTTTTTTCTTTCTTTATTTCTTTCTTTTTTTTCTCTCTTTCTTTTTTCTTTCTTTCTTTCTCTCTTTTTAATTTCTTTCTTTCTTTCTTTCTTTCTTTCTTTCTTTCTTTCTTTTTCTTTCTTTCTTTATTTCTTTCTTTCTTTCTTTTTAATTTCTTTCTTTCTTTCTTTCTTTTTTTCTTTCTTTCTTTTTTCTTCTTTCTTTCTTTCTTTCTTTCTTTTTAATTTCTTTCTTTCTTTCTTTTTCTTTCCTACGTTCTTTCTTTCTTTATTTTTTCTTTCTTTCTTTCTTTTAATATATTTCTTTTTTCTTTCGTTATTTCTTTCTTTTTTCTTTCTTTCTTTCTTTCTTAATTTTTTCTTTCTTTCTTTCTTTCCTACGTTCTTTCTTTCTTTCTTTCTTCTTCTTTCTTTCTTTCTTTTTAATTTCTTTTTTTTCTACGTTCTTTCTTTCTTTCTTTCTTTTTTCATTCTTTCTTTCTTTCTTTCCTACGTTCTTTCTTTCTTTCTTTTTTCTTTCATTCTTTCTTTCTTTCCTACGTTCCTTCT
>JAVLUU010000512.1:42500-47500 GCA_032206185.1 Columba guinea | reverse complement strand
TCTTTCTTTCTTCCTTCCTTTTTTCTTTCTTTCTTTCTTTCTTTCTTTCTTTTTAATTCCTTTCTTTCTTTCTTTCTTTTTTCTTTCTTTCTTTTTTCTTTCTTTCTTTCTTTCTTTCTTTTTAATTTCTTTCTTTCTTTCTTTTTTTCTTTCCTACGTTCTTTCTTTCTTTATTTTTTCTTTCTTTCTTTCTTTCTTTCCTATGTTCTTTCTTTCTTTCTTTCTTTCTTCTTTTTTTTTCTTTCTTTCTTTTTAATTTCTTTCTTTCTTTCTTTCTTTTTATCTTTGTTTGTTTGTTTCTTTCTTTCTTTCTTTCTTTCTTTTTAATTTCTTTCTTTCCTACGTTCTTTCTTTCTTTCTTTCTTTCTTTCTTTTTTCTTTCTTTCTTTCTTTCCTTCTTTTTTCTTTCTTTCTTTCTTTTTAATTTCTTTCTTTCTTTCTATCTTTCTTTCGTTCTTCTTTCTTTCTTTCTTTCTTTCTTTCTTTTTTCTTTCTTTATTTCTTTCTTTTTTTTCTCTCTTTCTTTTTTCTTTCTTTCTTTCTCTCTTTTTAATTTCTTTCTTTCTTTCTTTCTTTCTTTCTTTCTTTCTTTTTTCTTTCTTTCTTTATTTCTTTCTTTCTTTCTTTTTAATTTCTTTCTTTCTTTCTTTCTTTTTTTCTTTCTTTCTTTTTTCTTTCTTTCTTTCTTTCTTTCTTTCTTTTTAATTTCTTTCTTTCTTTCTTTTTTCTTTCCTACGTTCTTTCTTTCTTTATTTTTTCTTTCTTTCTTTCTTTTTAATATATTTCTTTTTTCTTTCGTTATTTCTTTCTTTTTTCTTTCTTTCTTTCTTTCTTAATTTTTTCTTTCTTTCTTTCTTTCCTACGTTCTTTCTTTCTTTCTTTCTTCTTCTTTCTTTCTTTCTTTTTAATTTCTTTTTTTTCTACGTTCTTTCTTTCTTTCTTTCTTTTTTCTTTCTTTCTTTCTTTTTTCTTTCTTTCTTTCTTTTTAATTTCTTTCTTTCTTTTTACTTTCTTTCTTTCTTTCTTTTTAATTTCTTTCTTTCTTTCTTTCTATCTTTTTTCTTTCTTTCTTTCCTACGTTCTTTCTTTCTTTCTTTCTTCTTTCTTTCTTTCTTTCTTTCTTTTGTTTCTTTCTTTCTTTCTTTCTTTCTTTCTTTTTTCTTTCTTTCTTTCTTTCTTTTTAATTTCTTTCTTTCTTTTTTCTTTCTTTCTTTCTTTCTTTTTAATTTCTTTCTTTCTTTCTTTCTTTCTTTCTTTCTTTCTTTTTTCTTTCTTTCTTTCTTTCTTTCTTTCTTTCTTTTTTCTTTCTTTCTTTCTTGCTTTCTTTCTTTTTTCTTTCTTTCTTTCTTTTTTCTTTCTTTCCTATGTTCTTTCTTTCTTTCTTTCTTTCTTTTTCCTTTCTTTCTTTCTTTCCTTCTTTCTTTCTTTCCTTTTTTTTTCTTTCTTTCTTTCTTTCTTTCTTTTTTCTTTCCTTCATTCTTTCTTTTTTCTTTCTTTCTTTCTTTCTTTTTTCTTTCTTTCTTTCTTTTTAATTTCTTTCTTTCTTTTTTCTTTCGTTATTTCTTTCTTTTTTTTTCTTTCTTTCTTTCTTTCTTACTTTTTTATTTCTTTCTTTCTTTCCTACGTTCTTTATTTCTTTCTTTGTTTCTTTCTTTTTAATTTCTTTCTTTCCTACGTTCTTTCTTTCTTTCTTTCTTTCTTTTTTCTTACTTTCTTTCTTTCTTTTTAATTTCTTTCTTTCTTTTTTCTTTCTTTATTTCTTTCTTTCTTTTTAATATCTTTCTTTCTTTCTTTCTTTCTTTCTTTCTTTCTTTTTTCTTTCTTTCTTTCTTTCTTTCTTTCTTTCTTTTTTCTTTCTTTCTTTCTTTCTTTCTTTCTTTCTTTCTTTCTTTCTTTCTTTCTTTTTTCTTTCTTTCTTTTTTCTTTCTTTCTTTCTTTCTTTCTTTTTAATTTCTTTCTTTCTTTCTTTTTTTCTTTCCTACGTTCTTTCTTTCTTTATTTTTTCTTTCTTTCTTTTTTCTTTCTTTCTTTCTTTCTTTCTTTCTTTCTTTCTTTCTTTTTAATTTCTTTCTTTCTTTCTTTCCTACGTTCTTTCTTTCTTTCTTTTTTCTTTCTTTCTTTCTTTCTTTCTTTCTTTCTTTCTTTCTTTCTTTTTTCTTTCTTTCTTTCTTTATTTCTTTTTAATTTCTTTCTTTCTTTTTTCTTTCTTTCTTTCTTTTTAATTTCTTTCTTTCTTTCTTTCTATCTTTCTTTCTTTCTTTCTTTCCCACGTTCTCTCTTTCTTTCTTTCTTCTTTCTTTTTTTCTTTCTTTCTTTCTTTCTTTCTTTCTTTCTTTTTTCTTTCTTTCTTTCTTTCCTACGTTCTTTCTTTCTTTCTTTCTTCTTTCTTTCTTTCTTTATTTTTAATTTCTTTCTTTCTTTCTTTCTTTTTAATTTCTTTCTTTCCTACGTTCTTTCTTTCTTTCTTTCTTTCTTTTTTCTTTCTTTCTTTCTTTCTTTTTTCTTTCTTTCTTTCTTTTTAATTTCTTTCTTTCTTTTTTCTTTCTTTCTTTCTTTCTTTTTTCTTTCCTTCCTACGTTCTTTCTTTCTTTCTTTCCTACGTTCTTTCTTTCTTTTTTCTTTCTTTCTTTCTTTCTTTTTTCTTTCTTTCCTACGTTCTTTCTTTCTTTCTTTCTTTCTTTTTTCTTTCCTTCTTTCTTTCCTTCTTTCTTTCTTTCTTTCTTTCTTTCCTTTTTCTTTCTTTCTTTCTTTCTTTCTTTCTTTTTAATTTCTTTCTTTCTTTCTTTCCTACGTTCTTTCTTTCTTTCTTTTTTCTTTCTTTCTTTCTTTCTTCTTTCTTTCTTTCTTTCTTTCTTTTTTCTTTCTTTCTTTCTTTCTTTCTTTCTTTTTTCTTTCTTTCTTTCTTTCTTTATTTTAATTTCTTTCTTTCTTTTTTCTTTCTTTCTTTCTTTTTTCTTTCTTTCTTTCTTTCTTTCTTTCTTTCTTTCTTTTTTCATTCTTTCTTTCTTTCTTTCTTTCCTACGTTCTTTCTTTCTTTCTTTTTTCTTTCTTTTTTCTTTCTTTCCTACGTTCTTTTTTTCTTTCGTTCTTTCTTTTTTCTTTCTTTCTTTCCTTCT
Organism: Columba guinea; assembly: GCA_032206185.1. NCBI lineage: Eukaryota > Metazoa > Chordata > Aves > Columbiformes > Columbidae > Columba > Columba guinea. Next base: position 44,384 of record JAVLUU010000512.1, on the reverse strand, counting down.
TTCTTTCTTTCTTTCCTTTTTCTTTCTTTGTTTCTTTCTTTCATTCTTTCTTTTTAATTTCTTTCTTTCCTACGTTCTTTCTTTCTTTCTTTCTTTTTTCTTTCTTTCTTTCTTTCTTTCTTTCTTTCTTTCTTTCTTTTTTCTTTCTTTCTTTCTTTTTTCTCTCTTTCTTTCTTTCTTTTTTCTTTCTTTCTTTCTTTTAAATTTATTTCTTTCTTTTTTCTTTCTTTCTTTCTTTCTTTCTTTTTAATTTCTTTCTTTCTTTCTTTCTTTCTATCTTTCTTTCTTTCCTACGTTCTTTCTTTCTTTCTTTCTTCTTTCTTTCTTTCTTTCTTTCTTTCTTTCTTTTTTGTTTCTTTCTTTCTTTTTTCTTTCTTTCCTTCTTTCTTTCTTTCTTTCTTTTTTCTTTCTTTCTTTCTTTCTTTTAGTTTCTTTTTTCTTTCTTTCTTTCTTTCTTTCTTTCTTTCTTTCTTTCTTTCTTTTTTCTTTCTTTCTTTCTTTCTTTTTTCTTTCTTTCCTACGTTCTTTCTTTCTTTCTTTCTTTCTTTTTCCTTTCTTTCTTTCTTTCCTTCTTTCTTTCTTTCCTTTTTCTTTCTTTCTTTCTTTCTTTCTTTTTTCTTTCCTTCTTTCGTTCTTTTTTCTTTCTTTCTTTCTTTCTTTCTTTCTTTTTTCTTTCTTTCTTTCTTTTTAATTTATTTCTTTCGTTCTTTCTTTCTTTTTTCTTTCTTTCTTTCTTTCTTTCTTACTTTTTTCTTTCTTTCTTTCTTTCCTACGTTCTTTCTTTCTTTCTTTCTTCTTCTTTCTTTCTTTCTTTGTTTTTAATTTCTTTCTTTCTTTCTTTCTTTCTTTTTAATTTCTTTCTTTCCTACGTTCCTTCTTTCTTTCTTTCTTTCTTTTTTCTTTCTTTCTTTCTTTCTTTTTAATTTCTTTCTTTCTTTTTTCTTTCTTTCTTCCTTTCTTTTAATTTCTTTCTTTCTTTCTTTCTTTCTTTTTTCTTTCTTTCTTTCTTTCTTTCTTTCTTTCTTTCTTTCTTCCTTCCTTTTTTCTTTCTTTCTTTCTTTCTTTCTTTCTTTTTAATTCCTTTCTTTCTTTCTTTCTTTTTTCTTTCTTTCTTTTTTCTTTCTTTCTTTCTTTCTTTCTTTTTAATTTCTTTCTTTCTTTCTTTTTTTCTTTCCTACGTTCTTTCTTTCTTTATTTTTTCTTTCTTTCTTTCTTTCTTTCCTATGTTCTTTCTTTCTTTCTTTCTTTCTTCTTTTTTTTTCTTTCTTTCTTTTTAATTTCTTTCTTTCTTTCTTTCTTTTTATCTTTGTTTGTTTGTTTCTTTCTTTCTTTCTTTCTTTCTTTTTAATTTCTTTCTTTCCTACGTTCTTTCTTTCTTTCTTTCTTTCTTTCTTTTTTCTTTCTTTCTTTCTTTCCTTCTTTTTTCTTTCTTTCTTTCTTTTTAATTTCTTTCTTTCTTTCTATCTTTCTTTCGTTCTTCTTTCTTTCTTTCTTTCTTTCTTTCTTTTTTCTTTCTTTATTTCTTTCTTTTTTTTCTCTCTTTCTTTTTTCTTTCTTTCTTTCTCTCTTTTTAATTTCTTTCTTTCTTTCTTTCTTTCTTTCTTTCTTTCTTTTTTCTTTCTTTCTTTATTTCTTTCTTTCTTTCTTTTTAATTTCTTTCTTTCTTTCTTTCTTTTTTTCTTTCTTTCTTTTTTCTTTCTTTCTTTCTTTCTTTCTTTCTTTTTAATTTCTTTCTTTCTTTCTTTTTTCTTTCCTACGTTCTTTCTTTCTTTATTTTTTCTTTCTTTCTTTCTTTTTAATATATTTCTTTTTTCTTTCGTTATTTCTTTCTTTTTTCTTTCTTTCTTTCTTTCTTAATTTTTTCTTTCTTTCTTTCTTTCCTAC
>JAVLUU010000512.1:15000-22500 GCA_032206185.1 Columba guinea | reverse complement strand
TTTCTTTCTTCTTTCTTCTTTCTTTCTTTCTTTCATTTTCTTTCTTTCTTTCTTTCTTTTTCTTCTTCCTTTTTTTCTTTCTTCTTTCTTTCATTCTTTCTTTCGTTTCTTTCTTTCTTTCTTTCGTTTTCTTTCTTTCTTTTTCTTTCTTTCTTTCTTTATTTTCATTCTTTCTTTCTTTCTTTCTTTATTCTTTCTTTCTTTCTTTCTTTTTCTTTCTTTCTTAATTCTTTCTTTCTTTTTCTTTCTTTCTTCTTTCTTTCTTTCTTTCTTTCTTCTTTCTTTCTTCTTTCTTTCTTTCTTTCTTTCGTTTTCTTTCTTTCTTTCTTTCTCTCTTTCTATCTTTTTCTTTCTCTCTTTCTTTCTTCTTTCTTTTTTCTTTCTTTCTTTCTTTCTTTTTCTTTCTTTCTTTCTTTCTTTCTTTCTTTCTTCTTTCTTTCTTTCTTTCATTCTACTTTCTTTTTTCTTTCTTTCGTTTTCTTTCTTTCTTTCTTTCTTCCGTTTTCTTTCTTTCGTTTTCTTTCTTTCTTTCTCTCCTTCTTTCTTTCTTTTCCTTTCTTCCTTTCTTTCTTCATTCTTTCTTTCTTTCTTCTTTCTTTTGTTTTCTTTCTTTCTTTCTTTCTTTCTTCTTCTCCTTTCCTTCCTTTCTTTCTTTCTTTCTTTCTTCCTTTTTCCTTCTTTCTTTCTTTCTTTGTTTCTTTCTGTCTTTCTTTCTTTCTTTCTTTTTCTTTCTTTCTTTCTTTCTTTCTTTTTCTTTCTTTCTTTCTTTCTTTCTCTCTTTCTTTCTATTTCTTTCTCTCTTTCTTTCTTCTTTCTTTCTTTCTTTCTTCTTTCTTTCTTCTTTCTTTCTTTCTTTCGTTTTCTTTCCTTATTTCTTCCGTTTTCTTTCTTTCGTTTTCTTTCTTTCTTTCTCTCTTTCTTTCTTTCTTTTCCTTTCTTCCTTTCTTTCTTCATTCTTTCTTTCTTTCTTCTTCTTCCTTCCTTCCTTTCTTTCTTTCTTTCTTCCTTTTTCCTTCTTTCTTTCTTTCTTTGTTTCTTTCTGTCTTTCTTTCTTTCTTCCTTTCTTTCTTTCTTTTTCTTTCTTTCTTTCTTTCTTTTTCTTCCTTCTTTCTTTCTTCTTTCTTTCTTTCATTCTACTTTCTTTCTTTCTTTCGTTTTCTTTCTTTCTTTCTTTCTTCTTTCTTTCTTCTTTCTTTCTTTCTTTCTTTTTCTTTATTCTTTCTTTCTTCTTTCTTTCTTTCTTTCTTTTTCTTTCTTTCTTTCTTCTTTGTTTCTTTTTTCTTTCTTTCTTTCTTTCGTTTTCTTTCTTTCTTCTTCTTCCTTTCTTTCTTTCTTTCTTTCTTTCTTCTTTCTCTCTGTCTTTCTTTCTTTCATTTTTTTTCTTTCTTTCTTTCTTTTTCTTTCTTTCTTTTTTCTTTCTTTCTTTCTTTCGTTTTCTTTCATTCTTTCTTTCTTACTTTTTCTTTCTTTTTCTTTCTTTTTCTTTCTTTCTTTCTTTTTCTTTCTTCTTTCTTCTTTCTTTCTTCTTTCTTTCTTTCATTCTACTTTCTTTTTTCTTTCTTTCGTTTTCTTTCTTTCTTTCTCTCTTTCTTTCTTTCTTTTCCTTTCTTCCTTTCTTTCTTCATTCTTTCTTTCTTTCTTCTTTCTTTTGTTTTCTTTCTTTCTTTCTTTCTTTCTTCTTCTTCCTTCCTTCCTTTCTTTCTTTCTTTCTTTCTTCCTTTTTCCTTCTTTCTTTCTTTCTTTGTTTCTTTCTGTCTTTCTTTCTTTCTTTCTTTCTTTCTTTCTTTCTTTCTTTCATTTTCTTTCTCCCTTTCTTTCTTTCTTTTTCTTCATTTCTTTCTTTCTTTCTTTCTTTCTTTCTTTCTTTCTTTCTTATTTCTTTCTATAATTCTTTCTTTTTTTCGTTTTCTTTCTTTCTTTCATTCTTCTTTCTTTCTTTCTTTCTTCTTTCTTTTTCTTTCTTTCTTTCTTTCTTTATTCTTTCTTTCTTCTTTCTTTCTTTCTTTCTTTTAATTTCTTTCTTTCTTTCTTTTTCTTCTTCCTTTTTTTCTTTCTTCTTTCTTTCATTCTTTCTTTCGTTTCTTTCTTTCTTTCTTTCTTTCTTTAGTTTTCTTTCTTTCTTTCTTTTTCTTTCTTTCTTTCTTTCTTTCTTCTTTCTTCTTTCTTTCTTTCTTTCTTCTTTCTTTCTTTCTTTTGTTTTCTTTCTTTCTTTCTTTTTCTTCTTCCTTTTTTTCTTTCTTCTTTCTTTCATTCTTTCTTTCATTTCTTTCTTTCTTTCTTTCTTTCGTTTTCTTTATTTCTTTTTCTTTCTTTCTTTCTTTCTTCTTTCTTCTTTCTTTCTTTCTTTTTCTTTCTTTCTTACTTCTTTCTTTCTTTCTTTCTTTCTTTTTCTTTCTTTCTTTCTTTCTTTCTTCTTTCTTTCTTCTTCTTTCTTTCTTTCGTTTTCTTTCTTTCTTTCTTTCTCTCTTTCTTTCTTTTTCTTTCTCTCTTTCTTTCTTCTTTCTTTCTTTCTTTCTTCTTTCTTTCATTCTTTCTTCTTTCTTTCTTTCTTTCTTCTTTCTTTCTTTCTTTTTCTTTCTTTTTCTTTCTCTCTTTCTTTCTTCTTTCTTTCTTTCTTTCTTCTTTCTTTCATTCTTTCTTCTTTCTTTCTTTCTTTCTTCTTTCTTTCTTTCTTCTTTCTTTCTTTCTTTTTCTTTCTTTCTTTCTTTTATTTTTTTCTCTCTTTGTTTATTATTCTTTCTTTTTTTCTTTCTTCTTTCTTTCCTTCTTACTTTCTTTCTTTCTTTCTTTTTCTTTCTTTCTTTCTTCTTTCTTTCTTTCTTCTTTCTTTTCTTTCTTTCTTTCTTTTGTTTTCTTTCTTTCTTTCTTTCTTTCTTCTTCCTCCTTTCTTTCTTTATTCTTTCTTTCTTTCTTTCGTTTCTTTCTTTCTTTCTTTCTTTCGTTTTCTTTCTTTTTCCTTCTTTCTTTCTTTCTTCTTTCTTCTTTCTTTCTTTCTTTTTCTTTCTTCTTTCTTTCTTCTTTCTTTCTTTCTTTCCTTCTTTTTCTTTCTTTCTTTCTTTCTTTCTTTCTTCTTTCTTCTTTCTTTCTTTCTTTCGTTTTCTTTCTTTCTTTCTTTTTCTTCTTCCTCTTTTTCTTTCTTCTTTCTTTCATTCTTTCTTTCGTTTCTTTCTTTCTTTCTTTCGTTTTCTTTCTTTCTTTTTCTTTCTTTCTTTCTTTTTCATTCTTTCTTTCTTTCTTTCTTTATTCTTTCTTTCTTTCTTTCTTTTTCTTTCTTTCTTAATTCTTTCTTTCTTTTTCTTTCTTTCTTCTTTCTTTCTTTCTTTCTTTCTTCTTTCTTTCTTCTTTCTTTCTTTCTTTCTTTCGTTTTCTTTCTTTCTTTCTCTCTTTCTTTCTTTTTCTTTCTCTCTTTCTTTCTTCTTTCTTTTTTCTTTCTTTCTTTCTTTCTTTTTCTTTCTTTCTTTCTTTCTTTCTTTCTTCTTTCTTTCTTTCTTTCATTCTACTTTCTTTTTTCTTTCTTTCGTTTTCTTTCTTTCTTTCTTTCTTCCGTTTTCTTTCTTTCGTTTTCTTTCTTTCTTTCTCTCTTTCTTTCTTTCTTTTCTTTTCTTCCTTTCTTTCTTCATTCTTTCTTTCTTTCTTCTTTCTTTTGTTTTCTTTCTTTCTTTCTTTCTTCTTCTCCTTTCCTTCCTTTCTTTCTTTCTTTCTTTCTTCCTTTTTCCTTCTTTCTTTCTTTCTTTGTTTCTTTCTGTCTTTCTTTCTTTCTTTTTTCTTTCTTTCTTTCTTTCTTTCTTTCTTTTTCTTTCTTTCTTTCTTTCTCTCTTTCTTTCTATTTCTTTCTCTCTTTCTTTCTTCTTTCTTTCTTTCTTTTTCTTTCTTTCTTACTTCTTTCTTTCTTTCTTTCTTTCTTTTTCTTTCTTTCTTTCTTTCTTTCTTCTTTCTTTCTTCTTCTTTCTTTCTTTCGTTTTCTTTCTTTCTTTCTTTCTCTCTTTCTTTCTTTTTCTTTCTCTCTTTCTTTCTTCTTTCTTTCTTTCTTTCTTCTTTCTTTCATTCTTTCTTCTTTCTTTCTTTCTTTCTTCTTTCTTTCTTTCTTTTTCTTTCTTTCTTTCTTTCTTTCTTTCTTCTTTCTTTCTTTCTTTCTTTTTGTTTCTGTCTTTCTTTCTTTCTTTCTTCTTTCTTTCTTTCTTTCATTCTACTTTCTTTTTTCTTTCTTTCGTTTTCTTTCTTTCGTTTTCTTTCTTTCTTTCTCTCTTTCTTTCTTTCTTTTCCTTTCTTCCTTTCTTTCTTCATTCTTTCTTTCTTTCTTATTTCTTTCGTTTTCTTTCTTTCTTTCTTTCTTCTTTCTTCTTCTTCCTTCCTTCCTTCTTTCTTTCTTTCTTTCTTTTTCTTTCTTTCTTTCTTTTTCTTTCTTCTTTCTTTCTTCTTTCTTTCTTTCATTCTACTTTCATTCTTTCTTTCTTTCTTTCTTTTTCTTTCTTTCTTTCTTTCTTTCTTCTTTCTTTCTTCTTTCTTTCTTTCTTTCTTTCTTTCTTCCTTTTTCTTTATTCTTTCTTTCTTCTTTCTTTCTTTCTTTCTTTTTCTTTCTTTCTTTCTTCTTTCTTTCTTTTTTCTTTCTTTCTTTCTTTCTCTCTTTCTTTTTCTTTCTTTCTTTCTTTTATTTTTTTCTCTCTTTGTTTATTATTCTTTCTTTTTTTCTTTCTTCTTCTTTCCTTCTTACTTTCTTTCTTTCTTTCTTTTTCTTTCTTTCTTTCTTCTTTCTTTCTTTCTTCTTTCTTTCTTTCTTTCTTTCTTTTGTTTTCTTTCTTTCTTTCTTTCTTTCTTCTTCCTCCTTTCTTTCTTTATTCTTTCTTTCTTTCTTTCGTTTCTTTCTTTCTTTCTTTCTTTCTTTCTTTCTTTCTTTCTTTCTTTTTCTTTTTCTTTCTTTTTCTCTCTTCTTTCTTTCTTTCTTTTTCTTTCTTTCTTTCTTTTTCTTTCTTTCTTTATTTTATTAGCTTTCTCTCTTTCTCTCTTTCTTTCTTTTTCTTTCTTTCTTTCTTTCTTTCTTTCTTCTTTCTTCTTTCTTTCCTTCTTTCTTTCTTTCTTCTTTCTTTCTTCTTTCTTTCTTTTGTTTTCTTTCTTTCTTTCTTTCTCTATTTATTTTTCTTTCTTTCTTCTTTCTTTCTTTCCTTCTTCTTTCTTTCTTTCTTTCTTTCGTTTTTTCTTTCTTTCTTTCTTTCTTTCTTTCTTTCTTCTTGTTCCTTTCTTTCTTCTTTCTTCTTTCTTTCTTTCTTTCTTCTTTCTTTCTTTCTTTCTTTCTTTCTTTCATTTTCTTTCTTTCTTTCTTTCTTTTTCTTTCTTTCTTTCTTTCTTCTTTCTGTCTTTCTTTCGCTTTTTTCTTTCTTTCTTTCTTTCTTTCTTCTTTCTTTCTCTCTTTCTTTTTCTTTCCTTATTTCTTTCTTCTTTCTTTCTTTCTTTCTTCTTTATTCTTTCTTTCGTTTTCTTTCTTTCTTTCTTTCTTTTTCTTTCTTTTTCTTCATTTCTTTCTTTCTTTCTTATTTTCTTTCTTTCTTTCTTTCTTTCATTTTCTTTCTTTCTTTCTTTCTTTTTCTTTCTTTCTTTCTTTCTTCTTTCTGTCTTTCTTTCGCTTTTTCCTTTCTTTCTTTCTTTCTTTCTTTCTTTCTTCTTTCTTTCTCTCTTTCTTTTTCTTTCCTTATTTCTTTCTTCTTTCTTTCTTTCTTTCTTCTTTATTCTTTCTTTCGTTTTCTTTCTTTCTTTCTTTCTTTCTTTTCTTTCTTTTTCTTCATTTCTTTCCTTCTTTCTTTTTTTCTTTCTTCTTATTTCTTTCTTTCTTCTTTCTTTCTTTCTTTCTTTCTATCTTTCTTTCGTTTTCTTTCTTTCTTTCTCTCTTTCTTTCTTTTTCTTTCTTTCTTTCTTTCTTCTTTCTTTCTTTCTATCTTTCTTTCGTTTTCTTTCTTTCTTTCTCTCTTTCTTTCTTTTTCTTTCTTTCTTTCTTTCTTCTTTCTTTCTTTCTTTCTTCTTTCTTTCTTAATTTCTTTCATTTTCTTTCTTCCTTACTTTCTTTCTTTTTCTTCATTTCTTTCTTTCTTTCCTTCTTTCTTCTTTCTTTCTTTCTTCTTTCTTTTTCTTTCTTTCTTTCTTTCGTTTTCTTTCTTTATTCTTTCTTTCTTTCTTTCTTTTAATTTCTTTCTTTCTTTCTTTCTTTTTCTTTCTTTCTTTCTTTCTTTGTTTCTTTCTTTCTTTCTTTTTCTTTCTTTCTTTCTTCCTCCTTTCTTTCCTTCTTTCTTCTTTCTTTCTTTCTTTCTTTCGTTTTCTTTCTTTCTTTCTTTTTCTTCTTCTTTTTTCTTTCTTCTTTCTTTCATTCTTTTTTCGTTTCTTTCTTTCTTTCTTTCGTTTTCTTTCTTTCTTTCTTTTTCTTTCTTTCTTTCTTTCTTTCTTCTTTCTTTCTTCTTTCTTTCTTTCTTTCTTTCGTTTTCTTTCTTTCACTCTTTCTTTCTTTTTCTTTCTTTCTTTCTTACTTTTTGCTATCTTTCTTTCTTCTTTCTTTCTTTCTTTCGTTTTCTTTCTTTCTTTCTTTTTCTTCTTCCTTTTTTTCTTTCTTCTTTCTTTCATTCTTTCTTTCGTTTCTTTCCTTCTTTCTTTCTTTCTTTTGTTTTCTTTCTTTCTTTCTTTTTGTTTCTTTCTTTCTTTCTTTCTTTCGTTTTCTTTCCCTCTTTCTTTCTTCTTCCTTTCTCTCTTTCTTTCTTCTTTTTCTGTCTTTCTTTCTTTCATTTTTTTCTCTCTTTCTTTCTTTTTATTTCTTTCTTCTTTCTTTCTTTCTTTCTTTCGTTTTCTTTCGTTCTTTCTTTCTTTCTTTCTTTTTCTTTCTTTTTCTTTCTTTCTTTCGTTTTCTTTCGTTCTTTCTTTCTTTCTTTTTTTTTCTTTCTTTTTCTTTCTTTCTCTTTCTTTCTTCTTTCTTTCTTTCTTTTTTCTTTCTTTCTTTCTATCTTTCTTTCGTTTTCTTTCTTTCTTTCTCTCTTTCTTTCTTTCTTCTTTCTTTCTTTGTTTCTTCTTTCTTTCTTTCTTTCTTTCTTTCATTTTCTTTCTTCCTTACTTTCTTTCTTTTTCTTCATTTCTTTCTTTCTTTCTTTCTTTCTTTCTTTCTTTCTTCTTTCTTTCTATATTTCTTTCTTTATTTATTCTTTCTTCTTTCTTTCTTTCTTCTTTCTTTTTCTTTCTTTCTTTCTTTCTTTCTTCTTTCTTTCTTTCTTCTTTCTTTTTCTTTCTTTCTTTCTTCTTTCTTTCTTCTTTCTTTCTTTCTTTCTTTCTTTTTATTTCTTTTTCTTTCTTTCTTTTTCTTTCTTTCTTTCTTCCTTCTTTCTTTCTTTCTTTGTTCTTTCCATCTTTCTTTCTTTTTCTTTCTTAGTTCTTTCTTTCTTTCTTCTTTCTTTCTTTCTTTCGTTTCCTTTCTTTCTTTCTCTCTTTTTCTTCTTCCTTTTTTTCCTTCTTCTTTCTTTCATTCTTTCTTTT
>JAVLUU010000511.1:492500-495000 GCA_032206185.1 Columba guinea | reverse complement strand
TTCTTTCTTTCTTTCTTTCTTTCTTTTCCTTTCTTGCTTTTTTCCTTCTTTCTTTCTTTCTTTCCTTTTTTCTTTTTTTTCTTTCTTTCTTTCTTTCTTTCTTTCTTCTTTCTTTTTTCTTTTTTTCTTTATTTCTGTCTTTCTTTCTGTCTTTCTTTATTGTTTTTTCTTTCTTTCTTTTTTCTTTCTTTTTTCTTTCTTTTTTCTTTTATCTTTCATTCTTTCTGTCTTTCTTTCTGTCTTTCTTTTTTCTTTCATTCTTTCTTTTTCTTTCTTTCTTTCTTTCTCTCTTTCTTTCTGTCTTGCTTTCTTTCTCTCTTTCTTTCTGTCTTTCTTTCTTTCTTTTCTCTTTCTTTATTTCTTTCTTTCTTTTTTCTTTCTTTTTTTTTCTTTCTTTATTTCTTTCTTTTTTCTTTCTTTCTTTCTTAATTTCTTTCTTTCTTTCTTTTCCTTCCTTTCTTTCTGTCTTTCTTTCTGTCTTTCTTTTTTCTTTCTTTCTTCTTACTTTCTTTCTTTCTTTTTCTTTCTTTCTTTCTTTTTGTCTTTCTTTCTGTCTTTCTTTCTTTCTTTCTTTTTCTTTCTTTTTTCTGTCTTTCTGTCTTTCTTCCTTTCTTTCTTTCTTTCTTTCTTTTTCATTCTTTATTCCTTTCTTTCTTTCTGACTTTTTTCTTTCTTTTTTCTTTCTTTCTTTATTTCTTTTTCTTTCTTTCTTTCTGTCTTTCTTTCTTCTTTTTTCTTTCTTTCTTTTTATTTCTTTTTCTTATTTTTCTTTCTTTCTTTTTTCTTTCTTTCTTTCTTTCTTTCTTTTTTCTTTCTCTCTTTCTTTCTTTCTTTCTTTTCCTTTCCTTTTTAATTTCCTTTTTCTTTCTTTCTTTCCTTTTTCTTTCTTTCTTCTTTCCTTCTTTCTTTCTTTTTGTTTCTTTCTTTCTTTCTTTCTTTCTGTCTTTCTTTCTCTCTTTCTTTCTTTCTTTTTTCTTTCTTTCTATTTTTCTTTCTTTCTTTTTTTCTTTCTTTTCTTTCTTTCCTTCTTTCTTTTCTGTCTTTCTTTCTGTCTTACTTTGTTCTTTCTTTTTTCTTTCTTTCTTTCTTTCTTTCTTTCTTTCTTTCTTCCTTTCTTTCTTTTTCTTTCTTTCTTTCTAACTTTCTGTCTTTCTTTCTTTCTTTCTTCTTTCTTTCTTCTTTCTTTCTTTCTTACTTCTTTCTTTTTTCCTTCTTTCTTTTTCTTTCTTTCTTTCTTTCTTTCTTTCTTTCTGTCTTTCTTTCTGTTTTCTTTCTTTCTTCTTCCTTTCTTTCTTTTTTGTCTTTCTTTCCTTCTTTCTTTCTTTCTTTCTTTCTTTCTTTTTCTTTCTTGTTCTTTTTTTCTTTCTTTTATTCTGTCTTTCTTTCTGTCTTTCTTTCTTTCTTTTCATTCCTTTCTTCTTTCTTTATTTTTCTTTCTTTCTTTCTTTTACTTTATTTCTTTTTTTCCTTCTTTCTTTCTTTCTTTCTTTCTTTATTTATTTTCCTTTCTTTCTTTCTTTCCTTCTTCTTTCTTTCTTTTTTCTTTCTCTCTTTCTTTCTTTCATTATTTCTTCTTTATTTTTTCATTCTTTCTTTCTTTTTTCTTTCTTTTTTCTTTCTTTCTTTCTTTATTCTTTTCTATTTCTTTTGTTCTTTCTTTCCCTTTCTTTCTCTTTTTCCTTCTTTTTTTCTTCCTTTCTTTCTTGTTCTTTCTTTCTTTCTTTTTCTTTCTTTTTTTTTCTTTCTTTCTTTCTGTCTTTCTTTCTTTCTTTCTTCTTTCTTTCTTTCTGTCTTTCTTTCTTTCTTTCTTTTCCTTTCTTTCTTATTTCCTGCTTTTTTTTCTTTCTTTCTTTTTTCTTCTTTTTCTTTCTTTCTTTCTTTCTTTCTTTTCCTTTCTTTCTTTTTTTCCTTCTTTCTTTCTTTCTTTCCTTTTTTCTTTTTTTTTCTTTCTTTCATTCTTTCTTCTTTCTTTTTTCTTTTTTTCTTTATTTCTGTCTTTCTTTCTGTCTTTATTGTTTTCTCTTTCTTTCTTTTTTCTTTCTTTTTTCTTTCATTCTTTCTGTCTTTCTTTCTGTCTTTTTTCTTTCTTTCTTTCTTTCTTTCTTCCTTCTTTCTTTCTTTCTTTCTTTTTCTTTCTTTCTTTCTTTGTCTTTCTGTCTGTATTTCATTCTTTCTTTCTTCTTTCTTTCTTTCTTTCTTTCTATTTTCTTTCCTTATTTCTTTCTGTCTTTCTTTCTTTCTTTATTTATTTTCTCTTTCTTTATTTCTTTCTTTCTTTTTTCTTTCTTTTTTTTTCTTTCTGTCTTTCTTTCTTTTTTCTTTCTTTCTTCTTACTTTCTTTCTTTCTTTTTCTTTCTTTCTTCCTTTTTGTCTTTCTTTCTGTCTTTCTTTCTTTTTCTTTCTTTTTTTCTGTCTTTCTGTCTTTCTTTCTTCCTTTCTTTCTTTCTTTCTTTTTCCTTCTTTATTCCTTTCTTTCTTTCTGACTTTTTTCTTTCTTTTT
>JAVLUU010000511.1:485000-487500 GCA_032206185.1 Columba guinea | reverse complement strand
TTTTTTTTCTTTCTTTCTTTCTTTCTTTTTTCTTTCTTTCTTTCTTACATTCCTTCTTTTCCTTTCTTTCTTTCTTTCTGTCTTTCTGTCTTTCTTTCTTTCTTTCTTTCTTTCTTTCTTTCTTTCTTTCTTTTTCCCTTTCGTTTTCTTTCTTTTTTTTTCTTTCTTTCTTTCTTCTTTCTTTCTTTCTTTCTTTCTTTCTTTCTTTCTTTCTTTCTTTCTTTTTCTTTTTTTCTTTCTTTCTTTCTGTCTTTCTTTCTTTCATTTTCTTTCTTTCTTTCTGTCTTTCTTTGTTTCTTTCTTTTCCTTTCTTTCTTATTTCATGCTTTTTTTTCTTCTTTCTTTTTTCTTCTTTTTCTTTCCTTCTTTCTTTATTTCTTTCTTTTCCTTTCTTTCTTTTTTCCTTCTTTCTTTCTTTCTTTCCTTTTTTCTTTTTTTCTTTCTTTCATTCTTTCTTTTTTCTTTTTTCTTTCTTTCTTTCCTTTTTTCTTTTTTTTCTTTCTTTCATTCTTTCTTCTTTCTTTTTTCTTTTTTCTTTATTTCTGTCTTTCTTTCTGTCTTTCTTTATTGTTTTCTCTTTCTTTGTTTTTTCTTTCTTTTTTCTTTCTTTTTTCTTTTTTCTTTCATTCTTTCTGTCTTTCTTTCTGTCTTTTTTCTTTCTTTCTTTCTTTCTTTATTTCTTCTTCCTTTATTTTTTCGTTCTTTCTTTCTTTTTTCTTTCTTTTTTCTTTCTTTGTTTCTTTATTCTTTTCTTTTTCTTTCGTTCTTTCTTTCCCTTTCTTTCTCTTTCTCCTTCTTTTTTTCTTCCTTTCTTTCTTTTTCTTTCTTTCTTTCTTTTTCTCTTCCTTCCTGTCTTTCTTTCTGTCTTTCTTTATTTCTTTCTTCTTTCTTTCTTTCTTTTTCTTTCTTTCTTTTTTCTTTCTTTTTTTTCTTTTTCTTTCTTTCTTTTTTTCTTTCTTTCTTTCTTACTTTCCTTCTTTTCCTTTCTTTCTTTCTTTCTTTTTCTTTCTTTATTTCTTTCTTCTTTCTTTCTTTCTTTCTTCCTTTTTCTTTTTTTCTTTCTTTCTTTCTGTCTTTCTTTCTTTCTTTTTTCTTTCTTTCTTTCTGTCTTTCTTTCTTTCTTTCTTTTCTTTTCTTTCTTTTCTTCCTTCTTTCTTTCTTTCTTTCTTTTTCTTTCTTTCTTTCTTTGTATTTCTTTCTGTATTTCATTCTTTCTTTCTTCTTTCTTTCTTTCTTTCTTTTTCTTTCTTTCTTTCTTTCTGTCTTTCTTTCTTTCTTTTCTCTTTCTTTATTTCTTTCTTTCTTTTTTCTTTCTTTTTTTTTCTTTCTGTCTTTCTTTCTTTTTTTCTTTCTTTATTCTTACTTTCTTTCTTTCTTTTTCTTTCTTTCTTCCTTTTTGTCTTTCTTTCTGTCTTTCTTTCTTTTTCATTCTTTTTTTCTGTCTTTCTGTCTTTCTTTCTTCCTTTCTTTCTTTCTTTCTTTCTTTTTCCTTCTTTATTCCTTTCTTTCTTTCTCACTTTTTTCTTTTTTCTTTCTTTCTTTATTTCTTTTTCTTTCTTTCTTTCTTTCTGTCTTTCTTTATTCTTTTTTCTTTCTTTCTTTTTCTTTCTTTGTCTTATTTTTCTTTCTTTCTTTTTTCTTTCTTTCTTTCTTTCTTTTTTCTTTCTTTCTTTCTTTCCTTCTTTTCCTTTCTTTCTTTATTTCCTTTTTCTTTCTTTCTTTCTTTCTTTTTTTTTTCTTTCTTTCTTCTTTCCTTCTTTCTTTCTTTTTGTTTCTTTCTTTCTTTCTTTCTTTCTCTCTTTCTTTCTCTCTTTCTTTCTTTCTTTTTTCTTTCTTTCTTTCTTTCTTTTTCTTTCTTTCTTTTTTCTTTCTTTTCTTTCTTTCCTTCTTTCTTTTCTGTCTTTCTTTCTGTCTTTCTTAATTTATTCTTTCTTTTTTCTTTCTTTCGTCTTTCTTTCTTTCTTTCTTTTACTTTCTTCTTCTTTTTTCTTTCTTTCTGTCTTTCTTTCTTTCTTTTCCTTCCTTTCTTCTTTCTTTCTTTCTTTCTTTCCTTTCTTTCTATTTTTACTTCCTTTTTTCTTTCTATCTTTCTTTCTTTCTTTCTTTCTTTCTTTCTTTCTTTTTTCTTTCTTTCTTTCTTTCTTTCTTTCTTTCATCTTTCTTTCTTTCTTTCTTTTTCTTTTTTCTTTCTTTCTTTCTGTCTTTCTTTCTTTCTTTTTTCTTTCTTTCTTTTGTCTTTCTTTCTTTCTTTCTTTTACTTTCTTCTTTTTTTCTTTCTTTCTTTCTGTCTTTTTTTCTTTCTTTCTTTTCCTATCTTATTTCTTTCTATTTTCTTTCTTTCTTTTTTCTTCTTTTTCTTTCTTTCTTTCTTTCTTTCTTTTCCTTTCTTTTTTTTCCTTCTTCCTTTCTTTCTTTCCTTTTTTCTTTTTTTTTCTTTCTTTCTTTCTTTCTTTCTTTCTTTCTTCTTTCTTTTTTCTTTTTTTCCTTTATTTCTGTCTTT